>JAYEPQ010000012.1:18209121-18256621 GCA_036321105.1 Dracaena cambodiana | reverse complement strand
ATCTCGCTTCTCTTTAATTCACTTGATATAAGAAATATAAACGGCTGCCATAAAATGTTCCATATAATCTTTTCCAATATTTCACTTCCACCATCCTAAATAAACACACGCAATGATTATAACCAACAATATGTATGTAATTTCTAAAAGTAAAAAAATAGATATAACTTACTTGCATTCTTAACAATTGAAGTCTATCCGCTGTCCTTCCCATAAGGAACTCTGCATTCCTATAAAAAATTGTAAACATAGTCTCTCCGCTATAATCTTTTACATTTACTCGTAGTATGTATCTTGAAAGAAAAAATTATTCAAATGAGTACAATACATATCACGTATTTAAATTCAAAAGTACGTAAGCGTGAAGCATACCTCATAAAAGTATTTGGATAATCAACACTACAAATTTCACAATATGGAAAGTCATCTCTCCATTGGACCAATTTGTTGCAGTTTGTGCAAGCAGTGTACCACAATGATCTATCGATTCGTATTTCACAATTGTGTCTTATATATATTTGACATTAGATATTAATTTCATATCTTATGTCATCAAAATATGCCTTATATAACATTTGAGATCAATTTCAAAATTACATATGAGGCAAAAATAAACCGCTTGTCAATTCCATGTGGAATCCTATATTAACAAAAAAAGTTCCTAATCGATGATTTATTTCAGAATGATTGTGATCATGAAAGTTATTACTTGATAAAAAGAATGAGAGGAGAAATTATTTTTAATAAATACCTTAAATCATATAGATTATTCGTTGCCTTTGTAATTGATCAATCCGAATGCCTTGATAATACTGATGTTGGTGAAGATTTTTTTTTTTTTTTTTGGTTTATTGGGGAGGGAATGGGAAACAAAAATGTTGAATTAGTTTTTTTTTTTTTTTAGAGCGTTGATGCAGAAAGTGGATATAATGGGTAGTTGTTAAAATAGTTACTCCTAGAATTTAGTTTCAAAAGATAAACTTTAATACTTTTAAAATATCCGAATAAACCTTTTTAAATAAATTTAATTTTTAAAAGTTGGAATTTCAGGAAAATTAGGATACATCAATACTTTATTGTCAAATTTTTTGTTTTTTTTAAAAAATAGAAATCTTAATTTCTCTCTCTTCTTTACTTAGTATTAAGGAAAGATAATAAAATTGATTAATTTGCTATACTTTTTTTTTTTTTGGAAAAACGTTGCTATTCCTTACATAAAGACTAAGAAAATACCAGATTTCCAGTGGCACAAGCAAATTGTTGACATAACTTCAACACAGCTTAGTGCAATCATCCAACCTTACTAATCTTATCTAGTCTTAATATTAAAAAAACTATGTGAGTATTATTTAATTGATTAAATAAAATAATAGTTACACAATTTTATTTTGTTTTATGTTTATAAAAATATACCTTTTGAATAGTAACGATGACATGCAAATAAGAATTAATTTTTTAGCTTGTTGCTCTCCTTCCTAGAGCTCTTCGAAGGCAAAATATGAGGAAGAATATTTTTTAAGTAAAGTGCCACATAGGCTCCTCCTCAGCATATAAGAATTAACTTTCAATTTTTTTTTTTTGATGAAACAAGCGCTTGAAATAGTGAAAATAGTCTTACTTCCACAACGAACTAAATTTCTTCTCATTATTTTTCCCTTTATTAAATTCGATATTCAAAACTTAATTCATATATTGAGAGAAATTCTCGTATGCCAAGTTTATGTGTTTGTTTTAGTTGCTCTCAACCCAAAAATTGTTAAATTCTTAAAGTAACTTTCGCTTTGTTTGGTAGGATTCAAGGGTTTCACTTGTTAGTACATTAGATCAGCCTTCTGCTCAATAACCAACATCATTATTAGGTTATTAATATTTGGATTATCTAGGTGAATTTATTTGTTTGTTTATCAATATCAATCACATAGAAATCTCAGATGTTGATAATTAATATTGAAATATATCAGTTCTTAAACCTATGAAGTTTGAGTGATTTTGTGGAGTTTTGAGAATGAAGGTTGCTAATATATATAGATACTTATTCAAGTTCTATAGTGACACACGCATCAATCTTTGTTTTGTAATATTTAATAAGAGTTTTGACTTGATAAAGAGGTGAAATCTCTTTGTCAATTTCATATATTTTTATTTGAAACAAAGTTTGCAATCACAAATTTTGAGGGTATAAGGAAGTTTTACAAGTAATAGTGTACCTTCATCCACTAACTACATTTTTGGTTCGAGAGAGAGCCGAAGAGATGTCAAGTGGTAACTAGGGATGATAATAGACGCTTCAATGGGTCAATTTTTGGCTCTTACAACAACAACAACAACAACAACAACTAAGCCTTTTATCCCAAGTATTTGGGGTAGGCTACACGAACCAAAAAAAGAATCACGCCGGATCGATCACTTTGTTATTCCTTCTCCATTCATTTCTATCAAATAATATCTCCTTATTTAAACCTCTAAACTCCATATTTTTGCGTATCACCTCCATTCATGTTTTCTTCGGTCTTCCCCTCGTTCTTTTAACTTATCCTACATTGATAAACTACCCTTTTCGAACTGGTACACTTATAGGCATACGTTGCACATGACCAAACTATCGTAAGCGATTTTCTCGCATATTCTCATCGATGGGAGATACACCTAAGTTAGAACGAATATACATTTCTCACTTTATCTCTCCTAGTGTTGCCGCACATCCAACGGAGAATGCGCATCTCTGCTACACTTATCTTTTGTGAATGACGTTTCTTTATAGCCCAACATTCCGTGCCATATAATAAAGTTGGCATAATAGCAGTCCTATAAAATCTTCCTTTCAATCTTAACAGAATGTTACGGTTGCATAAAACTCCCGTTGGCCTCTTTCATTTCAACCAGCCAGTTTGTATCCTATGGTTAATATCATTATCGATCTCTCCATCATTCTGAATAATAGAACCCAAATATCTAAACTAACTGCTTATTTGTATCTCTTGTCTATCCAGTTTTATAGTATTATAGTCTATGATCGTCGTTTACTAAATTTACACTTCATATACTCTACTTTAGACCTACTTAATTTAAAACCTCTAAATTCTAATATATGCCTCCATAACTCTAACTTGGCATTTACCCATGCTCTTGTCTCATCAACTAAAACAATATTATCAGCAAATAGTATACACCAAGATATCTCATCCTGAATTGTTTTAGTAAGCTCATCCATCACTATAATAAATAAGAATGGACTCAATGCAGATCCTTGATGCAATCCAATTGTGATAGAAAAATCACTTATTAAACCACCATATGTTCTGACATTGGCCACTACTCCATTATACATGTTCTTAATTATGTCGATATATTTGATGGTAACTCTTTTCTTCATCAGTGTCCGCCAAAGTATCTCTCATGGAACTTTATCATAAGTTTTCTCTAAGTCAATAAATACCATATGCAAATCTCTATTTATCTCTCGGAATCGCTCTATAAGTTGACGAAGTAAATGAATAGTTTATGTCGTCCATCACCCCAGTATAAATCCAAACTGGTTCTCCGATATTTTAACAGCTTATCGCAATCTATGTTCAATCACCCTTTCCCAAACTTCATAGTGTGACACATAAATTTATTTCTCGATAGTTATACAACTCTAAATATCGCCCTTATTCTTATACAGAGGTATTAGGATACCCTTCCTCCATCCTTGATAACTGAGATGAGAACGTAGAGTTAAATTCCCAATCAAATTGTATATAAATCGGATGAAAAATAATTGCATAGCAATTTTTATTATCCTCTCAATTAATGAATTTAATTATTGCAGGTGATACATATTATTTAATTATTTTAGGGACATCTGTTGATTAGAGTTCCCAAAACCTTATTTAGAGACATGCAAGTACTTAAATTAATATTCACATTAAGTTCGATAAGAATTTTTTTTTTTTGCTTGTATTAATTTTTTGACTTCTATCTTTACACTTGTATAGGAAGATGAAGGATGATATTTCTCATGGGCTTTAATTAAAAAAATAAATGATTATTTTCTTTTGGTTTATGTAGCCTACCCCCAGTACTAGGGATAAAAAAGCTTAGTTGTTATTGTTGTAGTGGGAAATTCTATTTACATACAGCAGTTGACCCTTGACACCCTGATTGTTTTTTACACCAAACTCCCATTTTGAAATAGTACCAATTTACTCTCTGTACCCAAAAAATTTTTCAATTTTAACCCTCCTCTTTTTCTTTAACTCCTTATGTCATCCGATTCCAAATTTTTCTAAAATTTTTCGGATCGGATATTAATTTCCAAGCTAAAAATATGTTGGTCGAATATTAAAACTAGACCAACAGTCAACGTCTCCCTCACAAAAAAATCATAAGTAATAATAAATTGTAAACAAATACACATTAAAAAATCAAGAATAATTTTAAATTGTACTTTAGATTTGTTCTCTGATACCAATTGCATGTTCAAATTTTCTATTTGAATAAAAAAAAACTCAAACTCAATTTTCAAACCCTAATTTCACATGTCACAGTGAATTCAAAAAATTTAAAATTCTTCCAAATTATTTTAGTAACGTGAATGTAAAAAATTTAAGAGGTTAAGAAATCAAATCAATAAGTTTGTGGGAGACATATTTTTAAAAAAAATAAATTCTATTCAAAAATATTTTTTAGGATTTTAGAGAAAAACAGATGAGGAAGACGATAAGTTGTAATTCTAAATTTTAATAAGTCTTAATTTGGAATTTAAAATTGTAACTTAGTCAAAAAAATAAATGGCAAACTTGTTATTATTTACAAGTTTTAAAACCGTGGGTGAAGAGTAAATTTCTGTGTGTAAATAGAATTTCCCTGTTGTAGTTCTCAAAGAGCGACAATCTATTGGTAAGCAGTTAACCCCTCAAATCTTTCTAACCATTCACCTTGTTATCATTTTTTTACGGCTTAAAATCTTCAAATTGAAATTATCTTTCCAATTTCAAATCTCTACATATTACTTTATGATAGTCTCCTACTCCTTACCAAAAAAATTTGTTCAAAAGTCTTATCATAAAATTTTCATATGATTAACATATATCATGTCAATTCAAAATTATATATATTTTTTTACAACATAATTTGCATAGCTTCAGAAAAATAAGAATGCTTTTATTTAAAGCAGACTACAATATTCATAAAAATAATTATTATTACGTTAATAAAGGGACTTACCAATTATACTGCAGCAGGTCCAATAAAATTGTAGTAGACTTATTGTTGCAAAGAAAAATTTAAATATTTAAAAAAATTATTAAATAATTTTTCTATCAATTTACAACATTTTGATAATCACATGATAGAGAGAAATAATGTTATTGATATTCTGCAAAAAGGAGGAAACGCTTGCAAAAAAAAAAAAATGGTGTAAGTGAAATGTATAAGATGCGTGATTCTAACATTTGGAAACAAGATAATTGTTTAGGCTATTGCTAGATTATATTAGTTATTTTATTTATTATCGAAAGTTTTTTCCACTGCACAAAAACTCTGAAGTTGTGATAAGAGTTGAGGGAAATTATCCACTATACCAAAACTGTTAGTGAGGGTTTGAAGTTATGGTGAGAGTTGAGGGAAATTATTTTGTATTTTAATATGCCCCCGCAGGTTGCAGGTCGAAGGCCCATCTGGGTACTAAATGGAGAACAATAGTCTAGATTATTGATTGAGTTATAAAATAGTTTTTTATAATTTAAGGTTGATATAATATATTATCTAATTAATTAGTTTAACTTGAATAAGAATAAGGATTTCTTGAGAAATAGGACTTTCCTTTAAATAAGATAAGCAAATCAAATCAAATCAAATTATAATAATTCTCTATTAAAGTTTTATACCTAGCCATTTTGGTGTAAATCAAATCAAACCACCATATAGTATCGGTATCAGCAATATTGACAATATCAACCATTTTGTCTTAAGGTTTATAGTATCGGTATCAACAATATTGTCAATATCAACCATTTTGTATTAGATGTATGTCGTTGATTCAAATTCTTATATAATTTATTTAAAAATATTAAAATTTTCCATGATTATTGCAATGATTTGAGTATTTTTTGGAATAGTTGATAAAATTTTGATGCATTTCAATGACAACATTATAAGACATAGTTTAATAATTATTCATGATCGGTTTCAGAAAGCTTTGGTGGTTTTGGTTTAAGTTTATTTTTCATTACCTTAATTATATCAAAATATCATGGAAATTTGTGTTACATTCGGAATACTAGTGCTACATGTCATTTAAAGGGTAAAATCTTTTGACATAGACAAAAATCATGTTTTTCTTTTTCAAAGTTTTAAATATCGGTTATAGCGGATATATTGGATTGGAAAATTTTATAGCGGTTATTATTATCGGAGAACTATCAGGTATATTTTTCAAATATTGGAATGCAAAAAAACATGCATATATGATAGAAAATAAATATGAATAAGATAATTCATGCATATATCATAAAAAAGCTATATAAAGTATCATATATATATATATATATATATATATATATATATATATATATATATATATATATATATATATATATATATATATATATATATAATTTTAGGTTAAACTTACCTTGGTGACTTGGCATCACATTTTGGATTTGGGAATCGAGGAAAAGTAATTTTTCAATAAAATTATAACCATGATTTCAAATTGACACAAAAAAAAAAAAAAAAATTTATATCCATGACATCAAAAAAGCTAAGAGAAGATTAAAGTAAAAGAAAAAGATATAGCAACCACTATTTTGCATCCAATATAGTGGCCGCAATATCGGGTCCAAGCCGTTATTGAGCCGCAATTTTTTCGAAAATGCTAAACGCTATTAAATTGCTTATATCTTTGCATTTTGTATTCCAAAATGCAATATCGACCGCAATATCAATATTGCGGCGGATATTTAAAATACTAGTTATGTTCAATGACGAGAATTTAAAAGGAAGGCTAATCAATAATTTTAATTGGTTTTTTACAAATTTTGTAGCCCTCCTCAAGGGATTATGTGTAATTATGTTTTGTTAATATTTAATATTCAGATGTTACTGGCCGGTTAATGTTTAGAACCCCAAACAGACCACAATCATAAAATAAGTAAATTGATTTAGGTGGAAATTAACCTGAAGCATGTTCAACTTAAGCACAATAACTTAATGGGTTCTAGTTTAAAATAGGCATAACCAAAACCAATTTCTCTTGTGTCGTACTTCTACACTAACCCAATCCTAATTCAAAGGAGGGAAGTAAATAGTCAGCAACCTATCTTGGATTAAATATGGGACTTAGGTCGGATCACTCCTCTCTCTCTCTCTCTTTTTTTTTCCATCTTGCTTTCAATTTCACAGTTCTGATCTACTTTCTTCTTAACCTTTTCAGTTCGGAGATTTTTAATTTGGTTAAGACCGAAACCCATCTCTCTTTTTTTTTTTTTTTTTACATCCTAGTTGACTTTATGCCAGACCTTAACAGTCTAGTTGACTTTCAGGCGTTTCTCAGCAGTTGTCATAAGCACTATCATCCGAGCTAGGGGTAAGTACCGATCGGTTTGGTTCGGTTTTTTGAAAAAAACCCAATCGAAAACCGAACCAAACATATAAAACCGAAACCGAACCGACCGAATAAGAGTGAATACCGAAAACCGAACCAAATTTTCGGTTCGGTTCGGTTAGGTTCGGTTTTTAGGGTTTGAAACTAATTATGTAATAAACGCATGTATTTTATAGGAAAAATAATAATTTTCTTTCTATTTTTTCTTTTTCTACCTATTAAAATAACAATCATATGTTTTTTTATTAAAAATTTAAAAGAAAAACATATTGAAAATAAATCAAAGAAAAAAAAAGTTACAATTCCAAAAGTTCGGTTTGTTCGGTCGGTTTCGGTTGGAGCTAAAGCCACCGAAACCCGACCCGAAATCCGTAATTAATTTCGGTTTTTAAACCAAACCGAACCGAAAACCAAATAAACCGACTGACCGGTTTGGTTCGATTTTGCGATTCGGTTCGGTATTTTCGATTTTATGCTCAGCCCTAATTCCGAGCCTTCTCTAATGGGAATCTATTTATTTATGGACCATGACTCAGTTGCCAAGTTCCAATAAGATACCAATTGTGGCTTTTATGATGGCTGGTTGATGGTCGACGGACCATCTGCCCTCACCCCTTTATGAACTGTTGCCTGATTCCTTGTTAAGAAACCTGAAAGGCTGGATATGTGTAATAGACATACCTTTTTGGACGGGGAATCTAGTCTATCCAAATGGATATTGCTAGCTCACTTAGGGTGTATTTGTTTGCATGGAAGTAAAATAGAAGTAGTGGAAGTAAGCTTATTTCTACTACTTCAACTGTTTGTTTGATGAAAAAGTCAATATGAAGTTACTTCTTGTTTGGTGATGTGGCGCTTACGTGGCAACTTGCTTTCAATTTTTTTTTCCTCACATTTTTTACTTGGAAGAGCTTTAGAAAGTAGAGAATCAAGATACAAAATTATTATTTTTATTTATTTGCCATCATTACCATTAAAAGTTATACTTTTATATATAAAAACCTAATAAAATATTATAAATCTAGTTTTATTTAATCAATTTAATAATATTTTCTTTATTTCCTAATGCATTTCCTTCTTCCAAATATTAGCAAACAAACAAAATAAGAAGTCTCTTCTTCTACTTTCATATTGAAATTTACTTCTTAATTTCTTCTTCACTTGTGCTACTTTCAATTAACCAAATGGAAGTAGCATGGAAGTAGTGGAAGTAAGGCTACTTCCACTACTTCACTTGTTTGTTTGGCCAAAAAGAGAATTAAAAGTTATTTCCGCTAGAATGATGTGGATTCTATGTGACATTCCAATTTCTCCTTTTCTTTTCTCTTCATTTTTAATTGGAAGTGCTCTTGAAACTCAAGAAACAAGATAATATATTATTATTTCTATTAGTTTCTCATTATTATTTTTCAATTCTACTCAATTAACAAATATATTAGTATTATTTTTTTATTTAATTTGATAATAAAATAATATTTTTTACATTCCACTTCTTACTTCCAAAAGTGAGCTTACAAACACTTGAAATCTATGAAACAACTCTCTTTCTAAGTTTTCATTTTGAAAGTTATTTCTATTTTTCTTCTCTACTTCTCCCACTTCTAAGAGGCAAACAGGGTCTAAGAGGAATGAGTCAATAGGTTCTGGAAGTATGGATAGGCAGATATAGAAGAAACTGAATATTATAAAAGGATTCAGTTATAATGTTCTTAATATTTCTAGGTAATTTACTCGGTCTTTCGCATTGAGAACCGAGTTAGACTTTGTCATTTGTTATGAAACGTGTTTCTTTTGTTTCTAATACCGTTCGTATCAAACAAATTCTATTAGGAAGTGGAGATAAAAAAGAAGAGACTCTTGTAAATAGAAAATAGATTTCATCCGTAAGACTTGATACACAATATAAGGACTTCGCTCCTATTTATAGGTTTCAAGGTTATAAATAATTACTTAGAGTCCTAGAGCCATCACAAGTTACTAGGAGTCTTCCATATAATTCTACATAATACAATATTCTATAGACATCACAAACTTTTAGAAGTCTACACAATTCTAAATAACACGATAATTTAAGTGTCATTACAATTTTCTAGGAGAGCAAAATAATCTAAAAAACCTTTTAACTTCTCAAGAAATTTAATTCCATTCATGCATCTGTATCATTCTCCCATGGTTAAAATTCAACTTGTCCTCGAGTTGTCCATCTCTTCTGCATGAAACGGAATAAGGCCGGAAACGTTAAAAATAACCGAAACACCAGTCACCAGGCAAGTCAACTTGATAAGTATTTTCTCAAATATTCTTGAAAACTCTAAAAGGACCATCGGCTCGATCCTAGAGCTTGCCATATCGCCAGAGAGAAAAGCGGTCCTTGCGAAAATGAATCATACAAGATCACATTCCTTGAAAGAAACTTGACGTCTACATCTGTCGGCCTTTTCATTGTACTTTTGGTTACTTTTCTCAATCTTGACTTGAACGTCTGCATGCATTTTCTTTATCTCCTTAGCTCTTAGTTCTGCATAACTACTAAATCGATTAGTAATAAGAATAGGTACTAGATCAAGTGGACCATGAGGATTAATCCCATAAACAACTTCAAATGGACTAACACTAGTAGTAGTACTAGTAGAACGGTTGTAAGCAAACTCTGGTTGAGGAATAATTAAGTCCCATTTCTTTTTTGTTGTTCTCCATGGAGCTTGAGTTTAAGATGCATTCCCCCGGTTATTATCAACTTTGGAACTTTGATCTCCACGAGTACAAGTTAAAAACTTATCTCGCCATTGTGAGAGTTGGCGTTTTATCAATATGGAGAGCTTAACAATATCATTTAGTGTTATCACAAATGTCATCAATTCTCCAAGGTAGCGTGCTATAGTTTGCTCCTCGGGTTTGGATAACCCACAACGAAGCATGGGATTATCAAACTCCTCTGTGTACTCCTCCATAAATCATGCTCCTTGAATGAATTATTGCAAATCAAGATAGGATTCTTGAAGATATTCTTCAGGGAGGTACTTATTGCGGAGTTGTTGCTTCATTCTTTTCCAAGTACGAATCTTTCTTCGTCCTTCTTTTTCTCTTTGAAGTTTGAGATGCTCCCACCAAATAGAAGCATGTTTGCATAGTTTGATTGCTACAATTTTTACTTTATATACTTTAGAAATCTCCTTATAACTAAATATTCGCTCAACAGTATTAAGCCAATCTATGAAAATATCAGATTGCATTTTACCTTCAAATTTGGGGATGTCTGTCTTGATATGATTAGGTTGTTGATGATAATGGCGTCGATGGTGAGTTGATGAAGAGTCACTCCTGTCATGGCCTTGATCATGAAGATGGTTATACACTTCGTCTGTGGTGTTATCCTCCTGCTCACTAGAGAATCGCTCTTGACGAGACAATTTCTCAATAAGCTCTTGGTGTTATTGCCGTAACTATTGAATCTCTATATCATGAAGGTCCCGCTTTCTACGAGGATCATCTCCGTCATTGGATCGTCAAGGGCATCGGCTTGCATGGAAGGTTGATGCTTGCGTCAACCTTTTCAAGGAAAAAAAACTTAGGATCTCTCTCGATACTTCAAGAGAAAGCACCTATGCTCTGATACTACTTGATATCCTTCAGATCAAACAAATCCTATTAAGAAGTGGAGATAAACAAGAAGAGACTGTTGTAGATAAAAAAAAGTAGATTTGATTCATAAGATTTGATTCACAATACATAGATTTCACTCTTATTTATAGGTTTAAAAAATATAAATGATGACTAAGAATCCTAGGAGCCATTACAAGTTATTAAGAATCTTCCACACAATTCTAGATAACACAATATTCTAAATTACCTCACAAACTTTTAGAAGTCTATATAATTCTAGATTGCACAATAATCGTGTCATTATAATTTTCTAGGAGAATACAATAATCTAAAAAACCTTTGAACTTCCCAAGAAATTTAATTCCATGCATGCGTCTATATCAGTTTCCCTTTTAATGATAACCTGTATTTTCTCTGGTATTTTGTCATTGGCTTATGTGCATCAAACAAGGAGTAGGGCACGCCATATTCTGCAACTGCCTTGGTTTGTTATCAAGCTTGAGAGCTGCAATTCGATCTGTAGTTACGAATGGATGCAGGCGCATTTCTTCTACGCTAGAGTTGGATATAGGAAGCTTAAGACTGGTCTTATTTGCATTCTCTGCAGGTACTTCTTGGAATAAACCACTTAGGAGTTGTGCTGTTTTGTTTGCACGAACCAAGTGATATCAGTTTTTCTGTGGCCATTAGTTTCTCCTTCTATGCTAGGGTTGCATATAGGAAGGCGGGTCTTAGTTGTGTGCTCTACAGGTATTTCTTGGAATAAACCACTTAGGATTTGTGTGTTTTGTTTGCATGAACTGAGTGATATCAGTTTTTTCTACAGCGATTTTTTTTTTCTCAACAGTTCTTTCGTTGGCATACATGCATCAAACGAGAGATAGGGCATGCCATCCTCCGACTGCATTTGTGAGTGATCGAGCTAGAGAACTGCAACTTGAGTTGTTTCAAATGCATGCTTATATGGAATATACCTCTTATGGGTACATTGATTTTCTCGCAGGAACTCAGTGATATGACTGCAATAAAAGCATATGACATCTTGAACACTCTTCAGAGCCTAGAGTCGATACAGTACAGGAAAGGACAGCATGTTATATGTGCTGAACCTAAGGCTCTTGATCAGCATCTTAAAGCTGCCGGACGTGGGGGTTTACGAGTTGATGTAAGCAAATTAATCCGGACTCCTTATAAAGAGCAAGGGTACGTAGTTTGTACCCGCTTCTCTCGAAAATTTATCCTCGTCTCTTTCACCTGTAGATGTAAAGTTCACATCTTATATGTTAATGGATAAGTTATTGCTTATTAGGTATAGCTTTGTTTTTATCATATTCAACCTTGCACCGGGCGATTACTTTTGCTAACCGAAGGGGAGAAACTGAGAAAGGATGGGAAGAAAAAAAAAATGTTGGTCGATTGCACTTTTGGCCATCAAGCAGCTGTATGCTCTGTTGGTAGATGAGCACACACAACTTGACTTAGTGAGCATTTTTTTTGACAAAGTTCCCATTCACCCTTCTCCTTCCCCAATCATCAAAAATGAAGAAATAACCCACTAAGAAAAACGGGTGGGTGAGGTAACGAGCGGGGGAGGGGACAAGCAGGTGAGGGGAGATTAGGTGAGGGGAGATTGGGGGAAGGGAGCGCACGGCGGAGAGTGAGCGTTTGAGTGGGTGAGTGGGGGATTTGAGAGGAAGGATAAGGGTAAGGATGGGAATGGATATGTCCGTGAATCAATTTTTGATCTGTTCTATTTATAATTTTAAATTAGAAAAATAAAAATTTTATTTTTACTAAAAAAAAATCTACTCTTTTTTAAAAAAAAAAAGATGGTACTTGCCCGGCAAATGCTGCTCATTAAGTCAAGTGGCATGATCATTTAGAATTTCCCTTAGTGTTGCCCGCTCTTTTGGTTTTACAATTAATTTATTATTGTTTTTATAAATCATTATCAATTCGGAGATTATTTACACAATGAATTAAGGGTTTTAGTTTTAGGTTTTTTTTCTTCCTTTTTTGTCATAATAGTTTGTGAAGGATTAGTGGTTTTTTCCAGCAAAGAGAGGCATCCAATTTTTTAGCCATAAAATAGATTCTGCTGAAATATCATTTATGTCTGATATATTAGAAATGTCGAGTGTTCTTTGTAAAAATTTACTGACCGTAATCTGTCAATCTGGTCAACAACAAAATATTCCATAGATACGGCGATGCAAGACTTATATTCTTCCTTTTTTTTTTTTCCTATTCTGAAATCTAGTTTGAGCATTCTAAAGATGGAGAAAAAAAAGTCTAATTTCATAAATGGAAGTTCAGCATCAGCAGTCTTACTGATTATGGCCCTGGTTGTTTGCCCTAAAGTGATATAGAAAGTAAGAGAAGTAACTTGGTTTTACTATTTTTACGGTTTGTGTGGTCCAAAAGTAATTTTGAAGTTATTTTTTATCTGCTAAGTTAGATCTTACATGACAGTATTACTTCTCAATTTTTTTTCTACCTCTAAACCATCGGAGGGGGAACAGATCTCACATATTGATGACAAAACTTATTAAAAAAAATAAAAAGATTCCTTTTTCATACTTCTTTTTCTCTTCCAAAACAGCACGAGTCTCACCTCCTTCCCTTTGTAGTAATACCCTCACCTCCCATTTGCCATAGACTCTTTGTTCTTTTCCCTTTGCAATACTCCTCTCACCTCCTCCCTTTTATAGTAAGTCCATAAACTCTCTGTTCTTTTCCCTTTGCAATAGTCCTCTCACCTCCTCCCTTTTATAGTAAGTCTTTTGTTCTTTCTGCTTTGTAGTAGTCTCTCTGTCCTATATTCTTTCTACTTTGCAGTAGTTTCTCTGTCCTTCTGTTCTTTTCCTTGAGCTGCAATTGATAATTGGAAAAAAAAAAATGATATTTTGGTCTTAGATCTCCTACTGAATACACTTTCAAATCTTGTCTTTTCAATATTATCTCTACTAAAAATTATAATTTTTAATTGTTTTTGGGATCATCTCATTGTTTTAAATTTAGGGATCTAAATTATTTTAATTTTGGGATGATCTTTAGTGACTTAGGGCTTTACCTGTGACTTTTTTTTTTTTTTGCTGCGAAATTTTTTCTTCTTGGCTGTGAAATTTTTTTTTTTGTTGTGAATTTTAGGACGTTTCTTTTAGATTTTTTTTTAAGAAGAATTTTCCTATTAGATTTTAGGGCGTTTTTTTTTTTAATATAATGTCATCTCTACTAAAAATTAGATTTTTTTGGGCTATGATTCTTTTTTCCTATTAGATTTTTTTTATAGATGTTTTTGTTGCGAATTATCTTTAAAGAATTTTATGACTGTGAATTTAGAGCTTTACTTGAGCCTTTATTTGTTCAAATTGCTCTTTAATTATATATTCTTCTTTAATTTTATGGATGAGTTGTACATTTTTCTTTGGAGAGAGAAAGAATTCTATTAATATATTTATTGGTAGATCTTGAGTATTAAAAAGGCTTATGAACTAGTTGTAAATGAGTTGGATGGGGATAAGATTTTCTAAACGCTTACAACTTTATTAGATTTACGTGTAAAGTTTAATTTCAACTAATCAGTTCTTATGTTTTTAAGGCAATTTCTTATTGAAACTTGTCAATTTGTTTATAGCTAAAAGCATATAGTTGTTTCCATTGTGAACTTCATTTGAGGCTTCTTGGAGATGGTATGATCGAATCAAACTTCTTCAGTATAACATAGTTTGACCCTTAAAAGATTATGAAAATTTATCATGCGGATTGTTGTGAATAATGATATTTAAATTGTGATTTAATTCCTTATTTTTTGCTGCAAAATAATTACATTGACCATGCATATTATATTTAATACCTTGCTTTAATTCCTAGTTTTTTGTTGTGACAATATATGAACTCTTTTTTGTAATGAGTATTATGCTTGCAAACATTATATAATATACTGCAATTTATAGGTCATACCGAATTAGTATTGATATTTTTTTTACTTCTACTTCAAATTATAAATTTTATTTAGAAGTCGTCAATTTCGTTGCAAATGAATTCAGCCAATTTCAATACTATGAGAAGGTTTGTTGTTTTAATAAACATTTTTTTGCTTGGCGGCATAATATAAATCTTTAATATCCATTTGAGTTTTTTTGGGATGCTTTTCACTTAATATTTATCACATTTTATTTCTTTTAGATTTTAATAGATTGGTTTGATGAGTTGTGGAACATATATCTTACTTTCGTTGGCTTCTATGCAGTTGCTATTTTTGTGATTGCATATTATATTCTATTTGATTGAAAGATGAATATATACCTATGGAGACCATAATGCTTAGATATTTAGGAAAAATCCATAACCTCCACCGGTTATTTTTTGTGGGGAGACTTACTATATGAGTGCCTTTGGATGGTTAGAGGTCTCTTCTTCCACCTTGTAAAAATGTTGAAAAATGGTGGAAATTTGAGGCACACAAATCAATATTCATTTAGGAGCAGCTTGTAATGTTCTTTAACTTATTATGACATAATACAAAATACATGATAATCGATTATTATTTTCTACTGTCAATCGAGACTATAAGTTAACATTTTAATGTCGTTTTAAGAACAATGTTAAAATTATGACCTTTGGTAATGAGACAATTGGTAAATTAGATGGCCGAAGAAATTAAATGGACTACTTGACGCCCATGGTTTCAGGTATATCGTGTATAGTTTGGTTTATTTCTAGTAAAACTTATTCCAAAAATAATCAATTAAGTGACTCTAAACTATTAAACCTATTTTAAAAATCTTTAATAGGATTGTATTGGCATGATTGATGGGACTCACATAGAATCATATGTTTCGGATAATGTTGTTGCTCGATTTAGAGGTTACAAATATGTTCCAACACAAAATATTCTTACTGCCATGATACTAAACGAGCAATTTTATTTTGTCATGGCAGGTTGGGAAGGATCTGCACATGACTTTGCAGTTCTAAATGATGCTTTGTCTGTGCCTCCACTTAAATGCATTCGTCTATTTAGACCTAAAACAACTTTAAAAACTATATATATATATATATATATATATATATATATATATATATATATATATATATATATATATGAGAAAAATAGAAATGATCTGACAGCTCACGCAAGTTACCTGAACTGCAGTTCATTTCCACTATCTTCAATAATATTTTTTTTAAAAATCTTTTGTATTATGATCTCGACCTCCTAGGGTTCACTCATACCCAATTTCTTGGGTTTTAGTTTTGATTTGATCCTCCATCAAGTTAACACAAAATTAATGGTTTTCAATGAATACAAAATTTTGTATGCACTTGATGGAAGGGTAAATGAACTTCAAAATTTATGAAATTTAATTCGAAAGAAGTTAAAGAGGTAGAGATAACAATTATAAAAAAATATTGAAGAAAGATCATAGGATTGTTATAGTTTTGCCGCTAGCTCACGTAACTTTTCCTGAGCTGGCAGCTCACCTACAGTAATCCCTATATATATATATATATATATATATTATATATATATATATATATATATATATATATATATATATATATATATATATATATATATATATATATATTCGGTATTATATATATATATATATATATATATATATATATATATATATATATATATATATATATATATATATATTCGGTATTATGCAAATTAGGTATATAACATGTTTTTCTAATTTTAGTGGTATAGACAAGTATTACTTATGTGATTCCAGATACACTACCATGCCTAGATTCATTACTACTTATCCTGGAGTGCGGTACCACTTGAAAGAGCAAATGGGGAAAACTGCTAATGAATCGTCTTGAATTTTTCAACCTTTGATAGTCATCTCTCTGTTCAAAAATTGAGAGTGAATTTTGGTATCTTTAAAAAATGATTCAGCATACTTAAATGTCAACATGATTTTCCATTTGAATCACAAGTTAAAATTTTAATAGTATGTTACATATTATATAAGTATATTATGCAAGTGGACCGGATGATAGGTTCATCAATGAAAATGTTAATTTTAATGAAGGACTATAAGAGCTTTTTGATGATGGAATGGTGTACAATACACAAGGGTTGACAATACAAGAACAAAAGCAAGCTAATCAAGAATGGTAACAAAAGAGAGATGTTTTAGTTAAACTAATTTGGATGGATTATTGTGCTAGGGAATGGAAAGGAGATGAGACGGAGATGAGCTTAGATGGATGGTTATATATTTATTGAATGTTCAATAGAACATAAAACTTCTATGTAACATTCGCATTACCTTTTATCTATGCATACTATTTTATGAGGTATATTGCTCATTTATATGTTCATTTATTAAATATTTTCTTTTTATTAAATGTGTAGTTTTTGACTCATATTATAGTTTTTTGTTTACGTTCTTACCTTATTGCATTATGTTTTATCGTAAAAGTTCTTCAGACTATTTATGTACTTTTTTCATCTATATATACATCACTACTATTTGATAATGGACCATATAACAAACTTTCCTATGCATGGAATATGTGCTTACGCAACTTGGTTTAGTGACTCCACCAAGCTTTATAGTGTCTAAGTCTTTCTCTCTAATATCCGAATAATGGTAATGGAAATTGGAGAAGTTTTTAAAAATGACGCATCAATATCCCCTCTCCAATGCTACAAGGGTTGCTCTCTGAATTTGGGTTACTTGAAATGCATGGTATTAATCCAGCATTAGGGGCATTTAAATTTGCCAATGTAACACTTCTGAGTCACAAGATAAATGGTAAAAATTCCACCAGTAGCATAGAGGTGGATTCTCCTATTAAGGAAAAATGCACGGAGGAAAAAGAGAAGAGGAAAGGTGCATCAAATAAGAAATGAAAATCTAGTTATGATGATGTGTTTTTCTCTTTTGTGGTGGATTTTACTAGTAAGGGAATGAAATGCCACAAGACCTGCTAGCTCAAGCTTTTATGGCTGCCACCAAACATATCAATTAATTATTCAATAAAAATTTTACTGCAGAATATGTTGATAATTATATGAGGAGTTTCAGAGGCAAATGGAAGATTATTTGTCAATATAAGAAAATAAGTGGAGCAGGGTAAGATGATAATACTAAAACAAAATTGTATGATGAGAAAACACTTAGGAAGGATATCAAGGTATATTTACTATCATACATTTTGTTCTTTTAAAAGAATTACAGTTTAGTAATATAAATTTTAGTGAAATATTTATTTATAACTTCTTTGTAGCGGCACCGAAACCACACTCGATAACTCAACAAGCTGATAGAAAAATATGAAGAACTTAAGATCATTTGTGAGGAGGACATCACCACTAGAGAATTTAGAAAACAAGTTACGATTCAGATGATGAGATGGAACCGAGCCAATCGGTCTTGATGATGAATATAGTGATGTAGCAAAAGGTGATTCCATCTGACGGATTATGCACCCCACAATTAAATAGAAAGTTTCCAATTTCTAGTTTTCATGCATCTCAATATATGAATGGCAGTACTTCTTGTCCATATAGAAAGAGAAAGAGAAATGAAATTCTAGTTTTATGTGTTTAATAACTAACTAATGAGCTCGAAGACGTTGCTTCATACTTTCCGCCAAGAAAAGTGGCTTGAGAAATTATCAGAAATTATATGGGGGATAAAGGGTTTTGATCGGAGAGATCTTACCTTGGCATTCATTGAGTTATATAAGAATGAGTTTGATGCAGAAGCCTTCATCGCTAAGCCCCAAGAAGTTCAAAATGATGAAGTTGATGACATTTTGAGAAAATATGAAAGGATACCCATGTCAGGAAGTGCAGGTCATAAGAGGAATATCAATAATATCTGTGGTGATGGGAATCCCAATACTCTCTAAAGAAGTCTCAATTTAATAAATGTTGGTTTTGGGTAATTGACAGCCTTGCCTTCCAATACTTGTGATTTTGTGCATGATCATATATGAGATTCAAAGCAAGCTACTGTATGTTCTAATGTTTGCCTCGGTTGAGTAGTCATATTTTGTTTTGTTTTTTGTGGCTGATTATACACGGAGAATCATCATGTTATCAAAGGAAAAAATGTGCAGTTTATTTATATTCTCTTAATTTTCTTTGAAGTTAGTTTTCCCTTAATTTTCTTTGCTCATCATTATCTATCATGTGTAGTTTTTCATCCTTAAATTGTTGTTATGTCATGCATTCCTTAGATAATTCTGCACTTTAGAAATTATAGGGATCAGATCTTAGAGATTTTATATACCTACCGCAGTGTTAGTTTGCAACTTTCGCTAGCTGTTTGAGAGTAGGAAAATATGATTAAAGCTGATCACAAATTGGTGCATGTGTTGGTCACTCTTGAACTTTTATTATTAATTAGATGCAACCAATTTTTTTAATTATTTAGTTGAAAAGTTTTTAACAATCAATCATGATCATTTTAACTCTCGCACTACTGGTTTCTAAATTTGCAGCAAATGAGTAATAGCAGTATATACTGTAAGCTGCACAATTTTGGCCGTTAAAACTTCATTGTAATCAGGGTACATTCTAAAGCCTCACTGATGGTTAGATATATATTACTGAAGAACTTGAGAAGGTGAGAGAAAGAAGTTTGACATCAACTTTGTTCAGTACCAATTTTTTTCATAGCATATGTTATCTTAATTTTTACATGTTCATGCTAAAATATTTCATTGACAAATAAACTATAAGAGATATTTACTGCATTTATTGTGATAGTACCATTGCACATGGCATGGTAGCATATAATTGTATTATATAAATTTACTTAAATGTTTGTATTTAATTAGGCTATGACATTCAATGGGACATGACTACTTAAACCCTACAACATTGAGTCTCTTAATTTGCCAATTGCTATTGGTGGATTTAAAGGTTGCATTTACATGAGTGCTATGTGATTTTTAAATTTAGTCTAGCTTGGATACAACTATTATTCTTGTTTTATTATTTTTTATTCTTTTTTGCATTGTTTATAAAGGAAATGTAAAGTATAAATTTGTAGAATGAGTAAAGATCCACAATAGATACTCATAATATTTTACAAAAACATGACTATTTTTGCTTGTGGAATACTACAAAAACATAATTACATAATCATGTTTCTGAAAAATATTATGAGCATCTATTGTGGATCTCTATTCATTCTATGCAATTATGCTTAACATTTCCTTTATAAACAATGTAAAGATGAATAAAGAGTAATAAAACAAGAATAAAAGTTGTATCCAAGTTAGACTAATTTTAAAATTCACATAGCACTCATATAAAATGCAACTTTTTAATTCACCAACAACAATTGATAAATTGAGAGACTCAGTTTCATAGGGCTTAAATAGTCATGTCCCATTGGATGTCATAGCTCAAATACAAAATATTTAAGTAAATTTCCATAATATATCACCATGTCATGAGCAATGGTACAATCACAATAAATGTATTAAATATCTGTTACAGTTTATATGTCAACAAAATATTTGAGCCACATGTATACGAGCTAAGGTGACATATGCTCTCTCTCTCTCTCTCTCTCTCTCTCTCTCTCTCTCTCTCTCTATATATATATATATATATATATATATATATATATATATATATATAATTTAGTATTGAACAAAGGTGATGTCAATCTTCTTTCTTTTATCTTCTCAAGTTCTTCAGCAATATATCTGATCGGATCAATGTGGCTTCAGAATACACCCTGATTACAACGAAGCTTCAATGGCTAAAATGTGCAGCTTATAGTATGTTGTTATGCACTTGCTGCAAATTTAGTAATCAGGAGCACAAAGAGTTAAAAGGTTCATGGCTGGTTGTCTAAAGCTTTTGCAAGTAAATAAAAAAAAAAGAATTGGTTGTATCTAATTAATAATAGAAATTTAGAAGTAACCAACATATGCACAAGTTTGTGATCAGTTTTAATCATGTTTTCCTAATCGCAAATAGCTGGTGAAAGTTGCAAGCTAACGTTGCTGTAGGAATATAATGCCTCTAAGATCTGATCTCTATAAATTCTAAAATACAAAATCATCAAATGAATGTACGACATAACAACAATGTATGGATAAAAAACTATACATGATAGATTATGATGAACATAGAAAATTAAGGAAAAACTAACTTCAAAGAAAATTAAGGAAATAAAAATAAACTATGCAATGTTTCTCTATCTGTTTATCATCAGCGACCAAAAATAAAAAAAAAAATGTCTACTCAATCGAGGCAAACACTAGAATTTACAATAGATTTGCTTCGAGTCGCATAGTGATCATGCACAAAAATCAAAAGTATTGGAAACAAAGACTACCATTCATCCAAAAACAGTACATATTAAATTTGGACTTCTTTAGAGAGTATAGGGACTCCCATCGCTATAGACATCATTAATGTTCCTCTTATGGCCTGCACTTCCTGGATGGGCATCTTTCCATGTTTTCTCAAAATGTCAACAACTTTATCCTTTTGAACTTCTTGGCACGATGAAGGCATTGACATCAAGCTCATCCTTATATAGCTCATTGAATACCAAGTTAAGTTCTCTCTGATCAAAATCCTTCATCCCTATATGATTTCTGATAATTTCTCTACTCACTTTCCTTGGCAGGAAGCATGAGTAGCATCAGCAATGAGTTTGAGCCCACCAATTAGCTATTGAACATATAAAACTTGAATTTTATCTCTCTCTCTCTCTCTCTCTCTCTCTCTCTCTCTCTCTCTCTCTTTATCTCTCTACAGGTGCTCCCATTTATATACTGAGATGTATGAAAGTTAGAAATTGGAGAGCTCCTATTGAATTCTAGGGTTCACAATCCATCAGATGAAATCACCTTTGCTACATCACCATCTTCATCAATAGCATTGATTGGCTCAGGTTCCTTCTCATTATCGAATCATAACTTATGTTTCTAAATTCACCAGTGGCGATGTCCTCCCCCCAAATGATCTTAAATTCTTTATATCTTTTTATCGACGTGTTGAGATATAACAAGTGGTTTGGGTCCCACTACATAGAAGTTATAAATAAAGATTTCATTAAAATTTATAATACTAAAATAGAATTATATTAAAAGAATAAAAATGTATGATAATAAATATATCTCAATATTCTTCCAAAGTGTTTTCTTTTCTAGCAATATTGTTTTATATTCTATCCCATCCCGCTCCACATAATTTCTTACATTGACAAATAATCTTTCGTTTGTTTTTGAAACTCCTCATATGATTATCAACATGTTTTCCAATAAAGTTCTCATTGAACAATTGATTGATATGTTTGGTGGCAACCTCAAAAGCTTGAGACTTGAAATCTTATTGCATTTCGCTCTCTTACTAGAAAGATCTACCAAGAAAGGGAAAAGCACATTATCATAATTAGATTTTCATATCTTGTTTGTCATACCTTTCCTCTTCTCTTTTTCCTCCTTACATTTTTTTTCTTAGTAGAAGAATCCACCTCTATGCTACCGGTGGAATTTTTACCATTTGTCTTGTAACTCGGAGGTGTCTTATTGGCAAATTTAAATGCCCCCCGTGCAAGATTGAAACCATGCATTCTAGGTTGCCCAAATTCAGGTAACATCCTTTGCGGTATTGGGATGGGGATATTGATGTGTCCATTTTTAAAAACTTCTCTAAGTCTCATTCCCATCATTTAGATATTAGAGAGAGTCGTGAGACATTATAGGGTATGGTGGAGTCACTAAACTAGTAGTTAAGTAAGCACCTGCTCCATGTATAACAATTTTTTTATATAGTCCATTGTCCTTTTGTAGTGTCATATAGATATAAGAAAGGATTACATAAATATTCTGAAGAACTTTTAACAAATGATAAAACATAATATAAGAAGTTGAGAGAATGAACAAAGAATTAATAATATGAGTCAAAAAATACATATTGAAGGACAAGAAGATATTTAATAAATAAACATATAAATGAGAAATATACCTCATAAAATAGTATGCATAGGTAAAAGGTAATGCGAATGTTACATAGAAGTTTTACATTCTATTGAACATACAACAAATATAAGTCCATTCTCTAGCACAATCATCCATCCAAATTAGATTAGCTAACACATCTCTTGTGTAATCATTTTTTATTAGCTTTCTTTTGTTCTAGTAGTATCAGCCCTTGTGTATTATACACAATCTTCTCATCAAAAAACTCCTTAGGTTTTTTATTAAAATTTATATTTTCATGGATAAACCTATCATCCAGGTCCACTTGCATAATATAATTATGTAATATATAATATACTATTACAATTTTAACTTGTGATTCAAATAGGAAATCAGGTTGATATTTAAGTATGCTGAATCATTTTTTCACGATACCAAATTCATCTCAATCTTTGAATAGAGAGATGAATGTCGAAGGTTGAAAAATTTGCCATGATTCATTAGAAGTTTTCCCATTTGCTTTTTCAAGTGGTACAACACTTCACAGTAAGGAGCAATGAATCCAAGCATGGTAGTTTATCCGACATCACAAAGTAATACTTGTCTACACCAATAAAAGTAGATAAACATATTATATACTTAATTGGCATAATATCTAATATATATATAGTTTTTGAAGATCTTTTAGCTCTAAGTAGATGAATGTTTATTGGTGGAGGCATAGTTAATGCATCTTTTAGAACTGCAAAGTTATGTGCAGATCCTTCCCAACTTGTCATGACACAACAAAATTATTTGTTTGGCGTTCTGGTAGCAAGGACATCTTGTGTGGGAACATCTTGCGGCCTCTAAATTGAGCAATGTGAGTCCCATCATTCATACCAATGCAATCCTATTAAAGACTTTTAAAATAAGTACAATAGTTTAGAGTCACCTAATTGATTATTTTTTGAACAAGTTTTAAACCAAACTACACATGATATACCTAATAAAACTACACATGATATACCTAAAATCTTGAGTACAAAGTAGTCCTACTATGAATTTCTTCCGCCATCTTATTTGTTGGTTGTCTCATTCCTAAAGATCATAGTTTTATGATTGTTGTTAAAACAATATTAAAATGTTGACTTATAGTCTTTTTTGGCTGTAGAAAATAATAGTCGATCATCCTGTATTTTATAGTATGTCCTAATATATTAAGGAACATTGCAGGCTACTCCTCAATAAATACTTACATTGTGTGCATCAAATTTATACCATTTCTCAACATTCTTGTAAGGTGGAAGAAGGGGTCTCTACCCATCCTAAGGCACTTATATGTAGTAAGTCTCCCAACAAAAAAAAAAAAAAAAAAAAAAAACCGGTATAGGTTACAATTTCTGACTTAATATCTAAGCACTGTGGGCTCCTTAGTATTTATTCATCTTCCCAATCAAACAGAATATAATATACAATTACAACAATAGCAACTACATAGAAGCTAACAAAATCAAGATATGTGTTCCAGTGCTCAGCAATCTAATCTATTAGAGTCAAAAAAATAAATAAAACATGAAAAATATTAAGTGAAAAGTAGTTAAAACAAAAACTCAAATGGATATTAAAGATTTATATTATGCCGCCAAGTAAATTTTTTTTAATTAAAACAATAAACCTTCTCCTAATATTGCAATTGGCTGAGTTCACTTGCAATGAAGTCGACGATTTATGAAATAAAATTTATACTTTGAAGTAGGAGCAAATAAATATTAATACTAATTTGGCATGACCTATAAATTATAGTATATTATATAACGTTTGCAAGTGGAATACTCATTGCAAAAAAGAGTTAACATATTTTCATAGCAAAAAATAGGGAATTAAATCAGGTTATTAAATATAATATGTATGGTCAATATAATTATTTTACAATGAAAAATTGGGAATTAAGTTACAATTTAAAGATAATTATTTATAGCAATCTACATGATAAATTTTCATAATCTTTTAAGGGTCAAATCATGTTATGCTGAAGCAGTTTGATTTGATGTTACCATCTCCAAGAAGCCTCCAGTGAAATTCACAATGGGAACAACTATGCAATTTTAAACGTAAAACAAATTGACAGGTTCCCATAAAAAATTATCTTGAAAACGCAAGAACTGATCAATTGAAATCAAACTTTATATGTAAATCTAATAGAGTTTCAAGCTTTAGAAAATTCCATCATTATCTAACTAATTTGCTGTTAGTTCATATGCCTCTTTAATCCTCAAAGTCTACTAATAAATATACTAATAGAATTCATTCTCTCTCCAAAGAAACATGTACAACTCATCCATACAATTGAAGAAGTATACATATTTAGAGTAAATTGAATAGGTAAAGCCTCAAGTAAAGCCCTAAATTCAACCCGGGCCTGGTCATTGGACCTCCTTTGTGAGGAGGCACCCCTTCTCCCAAAATTATGGGTCTATTTTACCAAATTCCTTGGAGAGAGTTATCTTGCGCCCCCAAGTATTCTCTACCTACCCACATGCGTCAGTTTCGGATACATATACCCTTTGTTGAAAGTCGTTTGAGCTTTTCATGGGAGTATGGCATGGATTACTTCAACGCCGTAGCACATCGTACTCGGATATTAGTTCGAGGCATTTTCTCTATCCCTTCTTACCTTGAAAATAGACGAGTTGCAGCTTGCAATCTGAACTAAGGATGGATTTTTGGAGTTAGCTCACCCTCACAGGATCACGATCCTTTGTTCCATCCATTGTAGCACGTGTATTGCCGAGGGCATTAGGTGCATAATGACTTGACATCGTCCTCACCTTCTTCCGGCTTATCACTGACAGTTTGCTCAGGATTCCATACTCAATGGTGGCAACTAACCATGATGGTTGTGCTCGTTATGGGACCTATTCCAACACCTTACGTCATGAGCTGATGATAGCCATGCACAACCTGTGTCTGCATTCCCGAGGGCACCTCTCTCTTAGCTTATTTTGTACTAGAAAATCCATATATGAATAAGGGTTGATTTTACTTTCGCACCTAGCTACTCTAGGTTGGAGGTCGGTCCGGATAGATGGTTCTTGCAGTCAATCTCCCTTATGCCTTTGCACTCAAGGGCCAATCTTCGTCAGGCCCGAAGAAACCTTTGCACGTCTCTGTTACCTTTTGGGAGGCCTACGCCCCCATAAGAACTGTTTACCTGAGACTGTCCTTTGGCTCGTAGGTCCTGATACAAGGTTACAATTCTAGCTCTTCCAGAGTGGTATCCTCTTTTCTTGTTCTATAGTTCACGAGATTGGTTCAGCTTTTCAGTTTTTCAATAGTAGCAGAGACCCTCTTCTCTAGACTATCGAATATGACTGACACTCGAAATCATTGAAATTCCCCTACTCATCTTTCTTTTAAAGGGAAGGAAGTAAAAGGGAGGAATAAAGTTTTCGTCGACGTCCAAATGGCTGACAGACCTTGTCCCATGTCAGTCCATCCATCTGTATCCACATCGTCCAATGCAAGAGATTCTTTTTATTCTTCCGCGGGTTTCTTTCTTTGTCTCTTAAAAATAATTCGCAACCAAATTTCTATTA
This sequence comes from Dracaena cambodiana, assembly GCA_036321105.1. Classification (NCBI taxonomy): domain Eukaryota; kingdom Viridiplantae; phylum Streptophyta; class Magnoliopsida; order Asparagales; family Asparagaceae; genus Dracaena; species Dracaena cambodiana. The sequence continues at coordinate 18,229,924 of JAYEPQ010000012.1, read as the reverse complement.
GAAAAATCTAAAAGAAAATTGGAATAGTAGCAAAAAAAAAAATCTTATTTTTAGTGTAGATAACATTAAAAAGATGCCCAAAAATCTTTTAGGATAATTCTTTTTTTTTAAATACTAAAAGAAATGCGCTAATATTCACAGCCAAAAAAAGTTATAAAGCTCTAATTCACTAGCTAAAGATCATCCCAAAATTAAAGTAATTTAGGTCCCTAAGTTTAAAACAATGAGAAGATCCCCTAAAACAATTAAAAATTCAAGTTTAGTAGAGATAATAGTGAAAAGAAAAAATTTGAAAACTTACTCAGTAGGAGATCTTTGATCAAAATATCAATTTTTTTCAATTATCAACTGTACTCCAAGGGAAAGTATAGAAGGACCAAGAGGGACTACTGCAAAGGGGAGAAATAGAGGGCCTACTGCAAAAGGGAGGAGGTGAGGGGACTATTGGAAAAGTTAGGAGGTGACGGGGACTACTGCAAAAAGGAGGAGGTGAGAGGACTCATGCTGCTCTGGAAGAGAGAAGGAAATGGGAAAAAGGAATCTTTTTTTATTTTAATTTTATCGATTTGTGAGATCCGTTACTCTTCCAATGTTTTGGGGTGAAAAAAAAAATTGAGAAGTAATTATGCCATGTAGGATCTAATTCAACAGATAAAATGTAAGTTCATAATTACTTTTGGACCAAACAAATAGTAGAAATAGTAAAAATAAGTTATTTTTCCTACTTCCTATACCATTTCAGGGCAAACAAATAGGGCCTTAGTTGACTAACAGGTATGTGATAGTTATTAACAAGTGGAATACTCGCGCAATGCTTCGAAATATTTAGAGGTGTTTATTTTTGGGAAAGTTGAGTAAAATTTGTCAGTATGTTTTTAACTAAGGTCATATCATTTCCAACCATACTTGTTAATTGACTTATCACTTTATGAGAAAAATTAACAATTCTATCATTAACGTATAGTAACAATGTTATAAATATAAAATAAATTAACGATAAAACAACAACTTTATATTTTGTGAATATGTTTACAATAAGAAGTATTCCCAACATAGATTAAGTTGGGAACAAAATTAATATATAGAATAAAAAAATAAATGACTTTTACTAAAATTGTTTTTTTTATTTCTTTTGTATTGAAAGAGATCTCAGGATCATGAATGGAGATAATCGATAATTACATGAAAGAAACTTGCGTCAGTCTAATACTTGCGAAAAGATTAAAGTAAAAGAAAAAATTATTTTGAATTATGAACATTATTAGAATGTCACTCAAGTTTAAAGTCATTGAAAATGGTTTTCCTTATCATGAATATCGAAGTGTCACTTTTGGAAGGTTATTATATGTTTATGTATCAATTAATTATAATTTTGCATATACTAATAATGAATTAATTTGCATGATCTATGCTTAAATGATATATAAATTTCATTCAAAGAAAAATTATTTATATATAAAAATAAGCTTTAAAAAACGTTTAAAATAAATTCTTTGATGAAAATTTAAATAATTTTCATTACTGTATAACAATAAGTGTATATAGGCTTTCAAAAAATTTAAATAATTTAGATAATATAGATAAACTTCCACCCTAATACGATTATCATATTAATAAAAAAAATCAAAAAGAATTAAAAAAATACCCAAAAGTTCCTAATAAAAAAATAAAACTACTTTCAATTGATAGCAAGATACGATCATTTCGAAAAACCCCTTTCTCTAAGAACACTCATTGCCCATAGGCCCCACGTTTCCAAAAAAATAACAAAAAACCCATCTCCTTGCATTTTTTAACCATATTCAAACCATGCATTTTCTTAACCATATTCAAACATGTTGGCTATTTTCTATTTAAATAATTGTGTTTTTTTGGCAAAATTTGGAGAAGCCTAGAATTTCTAATTTCTAGATTCTCCATTTTCTCAATATATTATATTTAAAAAAATTTGATTAGTAATATAGAAGGAAAGTGGGAAATCTACGCGATCCTTGCAATTATTTTTAAGTCTCTTTTTTTGGAATGTTAATAAATGAAAAAAAAACTACCTTTGTGATTTTTTTTTTAAATTGAACATATCAAATTATTTTTTTTGGAGAATATTGTGCAGATGTCATAGAAAGAAAATTAAATTTTGGTAATGGATTAATAAAACATGAAAAAAGAGGGGGTAACCAAACTTTAAAAATAACATCACATAACTATTTTTTTTTTTTAAATCCACACTCTTGACACTATGTATATGCTTTGTATCCATTTGGAAATTCATTAAGGAAAAAAAAGGATAGAAATATTTGATTTAAAGGATAATATAATAGGAAATATACAAAAGATAAATGCTTAATTTTTGTGTTGTTGTCACTATTACCATTTACCTCATCCTTCCTCTATAACTAATAATACTATTTTCTTATTAGTTTATTTTATTATGTTTTATTGAGCATTATAAAGTTATAAATGAAAATTTAAATATATTAATTTATATGAAATCAAGACGTTAGGAAATCTTTTGGTAAGGGATTGTTTTCTTTTATTGATTGCAAATATTTTGCAATATTTTCGATTTGCTACTTATATAAAGTCTAATATAAATATGAAAGTTTTTTAGTACTTAATTCACAAAGAATCTGAAGTATATTTTGTAAACACATTGAAGTATATTTACAGAGAATTTTAAGTCTTAATCTATGATACTTGAAGGATACATGAGAGACCAATACTATATTGTATTTTATTAAAAAAAACAGACGTAATAAAAATGATTGTAGCCATTTAAATATATATGATAAGTAGATATTTACGAAGTAGTTAATTCATGGAGAATAATTCCAAAAAAAAAAGTAGACCGAGACATGATAAATATATATCTATGAAATACTTAATCCATGGAGAACTAATTAAAAAATTATTATATATTCAGTTATTTAAAAATTTAAATTCAATTTTTCTCTCTTTTTCATTAATATTTTGCTTTATCCCTTTTAGGATTGTAAATAAAAAATTAAAAGAAAATAGAGAATACCATAATTTAGGAAAAAAAATAAAAATAAAATATAAAACAAAAAGAGTTGAACATATGCTTTTGAATTCTTCTTTGTTCTTCAATGCTACAAGAAATATTTTAATCTATAAGCAAATTGAAAAAAAGTTAGTTTTGAGATTAAAGAAAAGAAATATCGAACAATTATTTCTTATTGCGAAAACTTCAATTCTTAGTGTGTAAGTTTTGCAAAAAATTTAATACTTTACTTCTTGGGTCTTCCTCCTCCTCTCCTTCTACTATCAAATTTTAATAAAAAATAATTTCAATATTTAATTAAATTAATCTTTCAAAAAAAGGAAAAATAAAAGAGAGATGTTTTTACTGTTAAATCTTCTGCTTTGTTGAAGAATTGACTGAGTATGTTCCTTTAATCTCCCTTAGTCTCTCTTTAGTTTTGATCTCTTGTAGAAACTATAAATTAATTATGAAAGAGTAGTGATCTCTATAAATTAGATATTTAATCTCCCATAATAAAAAATAGGATGTGGTTGATTATTAAGTTATCCCTTTAAATTAGGAAAACTTGTTAGTGAAAGGATAACCAATAACTAACTACATCTTAACCGTACATTTGTAAGATCATTCTCATAGCCAATTCCTTCAACCTTTCTCAGCCTCTCTTTAGTTTTGATCCCCTGTAGAAACTATAAATTGATTATGAAAGAGTAGTGATCTCTATAAATTAGATATTTAATCTCCCATAATAAAAAGTAGGATGTGGTTGGTTATTAAGTTATCCGTATAAATTAGGAAAACTTGTTAGTGGAACTATAACTAATAACTAACTACATCTTAGCCGTACATTTGTAAGATCATTCTCATATTTTTTGTTATGGAATTTTAAAATTGAAAAATCAGCAAAATTGGAAGGGGCAATGCAATTTTTAAGATTTTTTTATTTTTTTAATTTTTAAATTCAGAATTTTTCAAAGTAGCCTCGCTTAGTAATATAGTAAGATGGAAGGTTACTGTAGATTGTAAAATTCATATAGGATCAGTATATTTCGGCCTAGGGAGAGTAAGCCCGTTTTCTAAGTAAGCCCCATTTTCTTAATAAGCACTACATGTTTTTGAAACATAGTAATTTTTCTTAATGAGCACCATTATCTTTCCAACTTTAACCTCCTCGCTATTCAATAATGGATTTTTTTCATGACAATTTTTTATGGAAACTCACTATTCGGGGCTGCAACACCGGCCAATGAAAAAGTTAGACGAGATGGCAGTCCCGACTAGCGGACGAGTTGTCCGGAATTGCCACTTCGACAAAATTTTCATCTCCATAGAACAGACGCAACTTGCTGCTTCTCAAAAATTAAAAAAAACTTCAAATCTTTTAATTACAATTAATCAATCAAATTACGCTTAAAATTGAGTCAAAAAATAATACATATCTCTAAATAAGGTGATTTATCCAATGAAACCAATTTTATATTCTTATTCTTCTTCATCTTCCTCAATTTTTTCCCTCTACCAATACTAAATTTTTTTTTCTTGGTTTTGCAAAAAAAAAAAAAGTCTCAAACAAACACTGGATAATGATGCAATTAGTGGGATCAAGTTTTTCTAGGATTTACAAGATATTTTTTTTTTTTGTATTTACATGCACGGGAGAAAAATGTTATTGATGGGTTAGAGAGCAAAAGATGAAAGGAATGATGCTCACTAAGCAAGGGATTAAAGGATTTATTTTGTCCAAAGAAATAAATGGAAAACTTATAATTATTTATAAGTTATGGGATAATGCTCACTAAAAAAAATGTGGTGTGCATTTAGAATTTAGGTAGTTATGGTAGGTTAGTATAGACTGTAAAATTCATATCAAATCAGTATATTTCGGCCTATATAATAAACAAACACTAATACAATATTATTAACAAAATTCTAAATGGTCGCTCTAGTGATTGGGGGAAGTTTAAAGATTACATTCCTTCATAACTCATTTGACTCAAATTCCAATGGATTTATCTGGGGTTGAAGTTGAGGGTAGGGCTGGCAAATAGACCAGGCCCGATCAGCATGGCCCTGGGCACGTGGGGGCTTGGAATGAGCCTCGCTTGGCACAAAGCCCCAGTGTGAGGGTAGGCGGGATGGCCTAGGCCCAGCTTCATTGCACCTAGGCAGATCCGGGTAATGCCCCACTTGCTTATGTAACAACCTAATTTTTATATTAACTTACATTCCTGATGTCAGATTAATCTCAGAGTGAGTACATAGAATTCATCTTATTTTTTCATATTTTTAGTGTTTTTCTTGAAATTTTCTGTACAACTACTTAAAATAATATTATTTAACCACCAGTGAATTCTACACATATTTTGACTAGTCTCTTTTTTTATTTATAAAAATAAGTTTGACTTTATTTGGGTTAGTTTAATTATAGTTTAGGGCCTTAAATAATTCCAATAGCCTATTTTTACTAGTCATTTGTCATATCTAATTCGTTTTTATTCACAGATACGTTTTACACTCCATCTCCCTAAATTGTGGATCTCAATCTCTCCTCATACTGATGGACTAAATTCAAAAGAGAACGAGAGTGACTTTTTCTTTTTTCTCTTAAAAATTCTCTCAATTTTTCTCTCTTCTATATTCTCATCTTAGGTTAGGATTTTTTTGAAGAAAACATATAGTTCTAAACTTTTTCAACCTCCAAACTCCAACATTATCACTCTCATTTTCATTTTCTAGCTCAAGAATACGATGCAAATAGAACCGCATCCACTCTTATGATTTTTTGTAACTACAATAATTTATAGTTAATCTAAAATATTGATTTGTTTATACTTAGAAAAATAATATCTTTCTACAAAACCTTTATGATTATACTAAAAATAAAAATAAAATTTTTATATTTTACATTATCACTCTCATCTTCATTTTCTAGCTCAAGAGTACGATGCAAATAGAACCGCATCCACTCTTATGATTTTTTGTAACTACAATAATTTATAGTTAATTTAAAATATTGATTTGTTTATACTTAGAAAAATAATATCTTTCTACAAAACCTTTATGATTAAACTAAAAATAGAAATAATTTTTTTATATTTTACTCCATGTTTATGTTATAAAAAATATGATTTATATATTTCATGCTAAACTACAAATTGTAAACTTAAACTATATGTTATATTTTTAAGTTATAAATATGCTACCTTTATGATTGTTCATTATAGATACAATTTGAAATTTGCCTTATTAGTTCTTCATATTTAATTATAATGACTTGATTCCTAAGTAAATATCATTTTGCACGTGCCATGAAAAAATTTCTGTATAATATATGTATATATTTATTCATAATCGTATTTTAAAGAGGGGTTTCACATAGACTTTTACACATAATTTACCAAACCATTACTTTTATACAAGTTATTATGTTTATGTCATAATATACTTTATGGTAATCCATATTTACTTGAATAGTATATATAATTATAAGGTTAAATAAATTTGTTATCTTTCCATGCTATGAAAGCATGCTACGATTTGGAAAATTTACATATTGATAAAATAACGGCTATGATAGTGTTGAACATATTTTTACACCCTAATATTCACTTACCTAATATGTAATTTATATGCATAATTTGTATATATGGATTATACACATGATCAATATTTCTATGACACTCATTTTAATGTTCTATGACCCATCATGCTTGCCCTTGATGTATACATACTATTTATTTGATACAAAATGCATGAAATTATGTCAGATTATCCTGATTAATAATTGATATGTCTTGATATTACCAAAAATCCTAATTTACTCGTCAATTTGATTTTGATATGAACTATATCTTACTTGTTACTCAGATATCAATTTGATGACAGACATGTATACGTATAAATCTTCAGTTATATAACTTGAAATCTTGGATTGCGGTAGAAGTAAAGGGTGGACTAATACCGTATCATAAAAGATTTAGGATATGTTGCACAATAAAAATTGGGGTCTATCAGTGGGGCGCTCGGATGATACTGAGCTATCATCTTTTGTTTAGTCCATATTAATAAGACGACCAATTACTCAGTATTAGTATCTCTTTAAGTGATTACCGACACAGCTGATTCAGTGGCAGCATCATAGCCGGGTCTTGGGTATGCACAGGTATTTTCACGTTACTGTTTCCGTCGTTGCAACATTAGCGGAGAATGCAACCATTGTGAAAACAAAAAAAAAATTGATTGGAATTTGGTAATTGCAACATTTAAGATGTTCTTTCACTAATCAAGAGGATTACAATTGAGATTTCTAGGAAGTGGGATAATGAAATATGATCAAAGCGACTCTTTTTGCTTCCGTTGACTATCCGAAGAAGGATCTTTGTTAAACTGCAACTCACTCTATATGATCTTATAGAATATATTTTTCTGATTCCCTTTTATCTACGTACTTGGAGTGGTTTTATAGTTTGAGAGGTTATAACTGTCTCTTGATTTGCGAAAGATTATGGTGGAACTACACCTTGGTTTGATCAATTTGGATAACCATCTGCAAACGAGGATGAGATGCTTTTGTTGGCAGAGCTGACTCCTCTAGGCGAGGTCAGCCCGTCTTCCTTAGTGATATTGATTTTAATCATTTGTCATGACTATCTTTGGTATTTATTTTCCTTTGGTCTAGTGAGGATGGGGTGTCTTCACTAAAGAGGTGGGCTTTGTCTCTTGAAACTTCTGAAACCTTTAGATTTATCCTGGTTAATGAGGAACTTTGCTTCATTTTCTTGTATGGAGAGGCTAGGACTTTTTGTGCAGTGAGGATAGTCATTGACCTGACTTACACCTTTGCCAACTCAATTTGATGGCATGTCATTTTTCTTCGGTTGGCCTAATCAATAGTAAGCTATTTTTTACCTTTTACAAAACCCCCTTCAAAATTATCGAAAATGTATGAAATTTGTTGTCTTTCAGAATACTTCGAGCCTCACATCTTTCGACTCTTGCAGGATTTTGATTAGGATTTTGAATTTTAAATTTCTGTTTTCGTAGGCCCCATCTTTTCTGTTAGCTTCAAATCGTGATCGTTGGTTTGAGAAGAAATTTCTGATCCACCGTTCCTCTTTTGAAGGGAAATGGCAGCCGTCATATTTCTAAAAAGTTGTTTCGCATTTAATGCGATTGTCTCGCCTACCATGTGAGATGATTACGTTTCAAACCTTACCTAAAGAGTATAAAACTTTAGGTGGTGACTCTGTTTTCTATTTACTAAGTTGGAATTTCTTTGCCATAGTTCTAATTCAACCTTCAGAGTTTCTTTGAGAATTTGAAAACTTTAGTCCTCTGGATCCATGGCTCCACAAGGAATTCCCAAGGCAAGAAAGTAGATAGCAGCTAGCAAATTATGGCCAGTTGGCCGATGGTATTGGTTCCTCCACATTCGGCTAGTAAGATTTTTCTTCCTTTTATTGATATCTATTATTTGAATCAATTTTGATTGAATCCATGTTAGAACTAATACTGCCATATGATGCTTTGATCTAGCAGTGTCCATTCGGTTATGAAGCCATTGTTAGGGTTCTCTTTTCCTATTTTGTTAGCGATGATAGACCTGTGGCTAATTGGGATATATTTTTCTTCTTCTTTTTTTTATTCCTCGCCATTACTACTAATTATTTCTTTCATAGTCTACCAAACTAGGAAAACTTTTTCAGCATAGCGGCCTATTGGGGCTTCTGTTGGCTCGAGCGGCAATGCTAAGTTGTATTTTGAAGGAGATATATCCTTGTATAGGGATCCCGATGACTTGGATATGATCAACTTAATTTGACAAGGCGATTCCACAATTCTTTGCCAAATTATTACCAGCATCAAATTTGCTTGGTCTGATGGAAGGAGACTGCATTATCCTCAATTTTTCTTCGGTGATAGTAAACCTTGAGGACACCGAGGATATTGAGCCAAGTTCTTGGTATTATGATTGGGAAGGTGTGGTATATGCCTTTCCTCATTCTTATTTCATTTATTAGTTTATATTGCACAATCCCTACCTTATTTGTTTTACTTGCGGAGTTTTATCCTGAGCTCTCCCACACGCTCATGCACTAAAGACGAGAGAGAGAATCTGTCAGTGCATGATCCATTCTTTCTGGAGAAGGCCGAGCAATAATAATTTATTAGGCATTTACTTTTATACTTTGAGTTTGGTACATATTACACTTTTGATGTTAGTTCCTAACTTATATACCAGTACTGTATATATTGAATTGGATATATTTATTGTCTTTGTTTCTTTCTGTTTTAGACATGTTGTATACTTTCTTTTGTATGACAGTAAACTAACTTCTAAAATTCTGGTTGATGGTTGTATTTTAATTTATTCATTTATATTTTACATATGTATTGGTCTTGTGCACGTCGATTTACATGTGTCCGCAGATAACACACACCCTTCCGTGCTTAGTGAGGAGTGGGGACTACGTTGTAGCTATTCCAGTAAAAAAAAAGTTTAAAAATTTTAAAAATTAAGAAATTTTTTTTAAATATTTTAAAAAAAAACTTAAAATCAAGCTCGTTAAATAAGGTGTGAAAGAGTTTTTTTTTATTATGTTGATAATATGCTGAAAATTTATTCTTCATAATTGTACCCTTAGATTAAGCAAGCTGGATAATGAGATAGGTTGTCTATTCTGATATTAATTTTTACATTGAGATTACATAATATCTAAACGTGATTTGATATCAGAAATTAAAGTACTAACATAAACATCATAGTTCATACTTTCATAAAATTCTTGAACTAAAAATTCAAGATCTACAAACTTAGCACGAGGATACCTAATGACTCTAAAATAAAATAGATAATGACGATTCTTAGATACTTGATAAAGAAGAAACAATATTTTTAATAAATAGATTATCTCTACTTTCTGAAACAATAAACTAATTTTCATTAAAATATGAAGTGCTAAATAAGTTGTTGGATAATACGTTTCAGTAAGTGTTTATGTTGCAGTCGCAAATATCACTAAGAAATGACAAAAATAATGATGTAAATTCATTTTTTCTTAAAAATATGGCACATTGGTAATTTCTCAGTACTAAATAAATTTATTATATCTTGGTATAGAAGACAATCTCTCAACATATAATATGTTGAGTTTCAATGTGTTCTTACATCTTGAAGTAAGATTTTAGATCTTAGGTTCATCCTCAAACAAATTCTTTTGAAGGTCTGCTTTCTAAAACTGTAAGCTCTTATAGAAGATAATATTTCTAAATTTTGTAAGAAAATCATCAATTACTTTTAGTATATCCTAAATATATAAGTTAATAATATGGTAAATATAGTGTTTATGAAATAGTTTTCCATTCATAATAGGTCATAAATAACTTTCAAAATACTCAATAGTTGCAGTATTCTTATTAGTATTATCAAATTAAGTAGATTTTTTTTGTCAATTCTAAAAGTATTAATGACTGTCATAATTGTCTGGCTAAGATTTGAAGTAGAATGAGAAAAATCAACTTTTAAAATCAATAATTCTTGTTTGAAAAATCCATTCACAATCAATATAAGGAGCAATAACATATTGCGATTGTTGTTAATATCTTCCCAACAATCAGAACTTATTGCAATTCCTGTAGATACTAAAATATATATATATATATAATAATTAAATAATAATAATAATAATAATAAATAAATAAATAAATAAATAAATAATAACGCGAGTTACACCCGCGGGAGGAATCTCGCGGATGCCCAGCACCTGCGGGAGGAATCCGCGGGTGGGCACTCGCGGGAGATCTCCCGCGGGTGCCTCCCGCGGGAGCGATCCCGCAGGTGCCAACCCGTATGTTGTTTCCGCCTGTTTCCGTTGTTTATTTGGTTGATATCTTGTGATCCGATTTTTTAGGGAGGATTCGAGCCAGATTTGGAGCTAATTCGGTCTATAAAAAATATGAATTGAGTCTAGAGAAAGGACTTTTGGATGAATTTGGGCCAGCTCGTGAAATCAAAAAGTGGAGCAGAGCCATCCCCTTCCCGGTCAAACGGTCAACGGAGTGCACCAGCGAGACTCCATCGCCACCCAACCCATATAAAAAAGGAATAAATTAATATTCCCGTTCTTTTTATTCCTCAATTTGTTTGTAATTCTCAATTTTTTTTGTAATCAAATAATTTTGCAATGGAAGGAGAAATTCAATTTTTGAGCAAATAAGAACTGGCGACCACAGTGGGAGCCTCTCTGTTCACAACAGAGAATATTATGGCGCAATCTGACTTGGTAGCGATCGAATCTGTTGTTGAAATGCTGGTCGTAGAAGTCGACCAACAATAATATGAGGAATTTCTTTCTTCCTCTGATTCTGAGCCTACGCGTCATCGTCGGGCGACGATGAAGAAAGGTGAGGCGTCATCGCCCACCGGAAATCAAAAGGCATCATCGCCTATAAAAACTTACGAGGCGTCATAGCCCGTTGAAACTGACAAGACGTCATCGTCTGTCAAGTATACAGCGTTATCGCCCGTTCCAAAGTCAAGCCAAAAGTCAAACCAAACTCTAACCCGCTCCCAAAAGAGAAATCTGAGGTGTAAAACTCAACGAGCACGCATCAATCATACAGGAAATGTTGCAGAAAATTTTGGGAAAGTGAAAAATTTCGGAGCAAACCCACGGATGCAGCCACGGGTTGTATCCCGCGGAAGCAACCCCATGGGTGCAAATCCGCGGCTTGCAACCGCGGGTGCAAACCGCGGGTGCAACCGCGGGTTGCAACCGCGGGTGCAAACCTGCGGGTGCAACCACGGGTTCACCCCGCGGGAACAAACCCACGGGTGCAAACCCGCAGTTGCAACCGCGGGTTGCATCCCGCAGATGCAACCGCAGGTTGCACCCCGTAGATTCCATTTCACGGAAGCAACGATGGGTTACGCTCAATGAACACGACTCTCATGTCTCTTCGAGCACGCCTGTGGTGAGCACGCAACATACACAAAATATTTTAATCTCTTTATCAGAGGCGCGCGGGGCCCACACAACTACTTAGGCCAGTGTGCACTCCAGAAGAATCCGCAGAAGGGTTGGAGAATAATTTGATACTGGAAAAGAGCTCAGCCCTGAAATATTGCAAACTCTCCAGTATTATGAACCAAATTTGCGACACAAAAAGAGTCGAGATGCAAATACAGATGAGAAAGTACCTCAAGACTTAAGAGAGTATCTCAATTGGAAGAAGAACTCCTCACAAAATATTCCTCACTGCCAATGCAAACAGTTGATCTCAACTGTTCTATCAAGCTGCAAATGCAACTCAAAACGGTCCGTTTTGAGCGGATTACCGAACCCAAAAGAATACGGACGGTGAGAAAGGTGTGCTCTGGGACCGATTTGCCTGCCGCCTCATCGCATATGATTAATAAAGGTAGAAAGGTGATCGGAAACAACCCTTCAGATAATGAAATCACTCCAGGGTCAAAACGAGTTTCTATCGAACCAGAGGGTATTCGCCTAGAAGAAGTCTCTGGAAGGCTTGAGAGACAAGAAAAACGTCTCGAACAGTAAGAGGAGACCATAGAAGAAATGAAACAACTTTTAATAGAGTTGTTAGCTCAAACTAGAAAGAACCAATCTTCGTCGTCCATTTCTAATCGGCAGAAAGGAAAACGACCTGTCCAAATAAGTGAAGACAGCGAGGACGAGAATGAAGAAATTCCTCCTCATTCAAGAGAGGAAGAGGAAGTGAAGGTTATCATCAACCCTTACGTAGAAAAAATAGAGAAGATGGAGAACCAACTACAAGCTCTCCTTCATCGCAAAAAACTGCAAGAGGTGGGGGTAGTCCATCCCTATCCCATAGAATAGGAGACTGTACCTTATCCTGCAAAATACAAACCGTTGAACCTTCAGTCATTCGACGGTAGAGGTTCGCCGCAACAGCACATCTTCTACTTCCTGTCGCAGACAGGACACCTCATGGGGAATGATCCGACTCTGACTAAGATATTTGCGAGCACTTTACGGGGGCCCGCATTTACCTGGTTCAAGCAGCTACCCCAGGGAACGATTAAATCATGGGCTGATGTAGAACGTGAGTTTTTAGCCCGATTCTTCGAAGATGATACTGAAATCTCTATACTATCTTTGCTAGCCGCGAAGTAAGAGGAAAGCGAGACGGTCAAAACTTATATCGAGTGATTCCGAGAACTGTCTGTTTGATGCCCACATGGCATGACGTAGGACACTCTGGTGGAAACTTACAGGCACAATTTGTTAACCGACGTTCTAGATAAGATGGGATCGGTTGAAGCTAAATCATGGAAAGATCTGCTTAAGGAGGGTGAATAAGCCGAAGATATACTTCGACGTCTCGAAAAGCAGCAGTCTGTAACTGGAGGTAGTACAAATGAACCTCCATTCCAATTTTCCTGTTCCAAAGGGAAAGATATAATGGCAATGGCGGTAGAAAGCACACCGAAGCAGAAAGCATGGCCAACTACGAGTAACACAGCAAAGTCACCCAGGCTTCAAAAGCAGTATTCGTTTAAAGATGAGCATACTGCTATTATATTCAATCGCTCAGCAAGCACAAGATGCTCAAGTTGTCGGAGAGCAAGAGGCCTGAAGAGGTTGGGAAGACCAACGATCTGAATTACTGCCTGCACTATCGGATTGTAGGTCACCCCACAAAAAATTATTTTATTTTAAAAGATAAAATTCAAGCGTTGATTGACGCTGGAGCAGTTCATCTCAAAGCTGAACAAAAAAGGAGTTAGAGCTAACTCGGACATATTTAATGTGGGTGGTCTAAAAGTACCACTTGGGCTCACAACAATTCCAAAGACGAGCTCAGGGCGATTAATTTAAACTCCCATAACCTGCAAAAAAAATGAATGATAAAAAATATATATATAAAATAAAATTAAAAAAATGAATTACCCAACGCCGATAAGGCAACGGAAAGAGAATAAATTTCTCGCCAACTCCATCATACTGGGGGTAAAAAGTATGAATTACCCAACGCCAACAAGGCAACGGGAAGAGAATAAATTTCTCGCCAACCCCACCATACTGGGGGTAAAAAAGTATGAATTGCCCAAAGCCGCTAAGGCAAAGGGAAGAGGAAAAGTTTGGCATTTAAGCCCAAACAAAATTCTCGACAACTCTCCATGCTGAGAGAAAGAGCATGGCTAGCCCAACTCAAACGGTAGTTGGTAAAGGCTAATCAAATATGTTAATGGCTGGAGATTTGCTAAAAATTCCATGACAAATCTGTCACAACAGTATCCTTATCCGAATATAAGGATACATCACTGCCCAAAACTACTGAAGCAAAGGAAAGAGGAAAAATTTGGCATTTAAGCCCAAACGAAACAATCGACAACTCACCATGCTGAGGGGAATAACATGGCTAGCCCTACTCAAACGGTAGTTGGTAAAGACTAATCAAATCCGTTGATAACTGGGGGTTTGCTAAAAGCCCTAATCAGATAAATCTCATCACGTTAAAATTTCACCTCTAGACAACAAAACTTTTCTCGTCATTTTTCTCCAGCAGCGCAAGTAACACTCCAAAATATTTGTCAAGTTAAAAATCATACCTCTAACATCATAATTCAAAATCAAATGAGATAAAATCCGATTAAATCTCCTGTCATGTTAAGATTTCACCTCTGACAGAAAAGAAAACTCACACTTCATCAAGTCCGATATTACAGCTTCTGATGAAGTTATTTTTGATATCGTTAAGTTAAAAATTACCTCTGACAAAAATCATCTCCCTATCAAGTTAACAGTTACCTCTGATAGTTTGATTCCAAGGCTAAATATGTTAATCGTCACCTCTGTTTAGTCAGCTTATTCCTATCACAACCAGATCCTCTGAATAAGTTGAGCTCCAAAACACGTTTAATGTCACCTCTGTCTTTCCCTAATCCGTCATACTAAATGTCACTGAACGGTTAGGACTCTAATGAGCACGTTAACATAATACCTCTGCTTGACCTGAAATGATATCATGAGTACGTAAAAATCATACCTCTGCTTGTTATTGAATAATTGAATAAACATGTTAACGTCATATCTCTGCCCGTATTCCTCAAAATATGTTAACAATTATCTCTATCTATCAAATCCTTTAAAAGGTCTGATAAGTGTTTCGAAATTCTGTACGGTTCAATAAAGAACTTCGAAAACTTTGGAGGGGGGTATATAGATACTATATATATATATATATATATATATATATATATATATATATATATATTAATTAATTAAAAAAATAATAATAAATAATAATAATAATAATAATTAAAAATTAATTAATTAATTAATTAAAAAAAAATAACGCGGGTTATACCCACGGGTGGGCACCCGCGGGAGCGATACCGCAGGTGCCAACCCGCGGGTTGTTTTCCGCCTATTTTCGTTGTTTATTTGGCTGATATCTCGTGATCTAATTTTTCAGGGAGGATTCGAGCCGGATTTCGAGCTAATTCGGTCTATAAAAGACAGGAATTGAGTCTAGAGAAAGGACTTTAGGACGATTTTGGGCGAGCTCGTGAAATCAAGGAGCAGAGTAGAGCCATCCTCTTTCCGGTCAGATGGCCAACGGAGTGCGCCAGCGAGACTCTATCGCCACCCGAACCCACATAAAAAAAAAGGAATAAATTAATATTCACGTTCTTGTTATTCCTCAATTTTTTTGTAATTCTCAATTTTCTTTTGTAATCAAATAATTTTGAAATGGAAGGAGAAATCCAATTTTTGAGCAAACAATTCCATATAGCAAAGAAGGAAAAAATAGCAATTAAGGTTTGTTTTTATTCTAAAATCTGACAAATATTCGATTGACATGTACAATTAAGAACTTTCTTAAATTCTGGTAATGCCTTGTTTTCATATACTTTTCAAACGTGGGGTTTTTGGTCATACTAAAATATTGTTCAGCTTGTATAATATAGAAAGCTAAATGATCTCTAATTGAATTAAGATTATATCTAAATATGTCTAGGTGCCATCATAAGTACTAATTTGAGTGTGTTGTGACTGATTAGGGAAGTTTGCCTTATTGTGATGCCTTTTTAGATGGTCAGTCCTACTTCTTTTAAGAAATAAATAAATTGTTAGATATGCTTTGCATCTATATTTTCTAACAAAACCTTTAAATAATTTTTCAAAATGGTTCTAAATATGAGATTTTAAGGTTCTAAAGTGGATGCATCATGTGAGAAAGCAAGAATATAAGTAAATTGAGAAGACGTAATGTAATAAATCATTTATGAATGTGAGGTGTGCTCATTATTTTGTGCATTAAGTGAATAGAAAGTCAAATGTGTCTAGTAAAGGTCTTTGTAAAACTTTATACTATTAACTCATGCACAAAATAATGAGTACACCTCACATTCATAACTGACTGATTACAATTAAGTTCAAACTAGAACTCAACAAAAAAGTTCAAATCCATTTTACTATTTAAACTATAAAACTAATTATCGAAATTAAAAAAGGTTAATTTGGTACTTCAACCTTGTTAGCTGAAAATTTTTTAACTTAAAAGTTGAAGCTGATTGGAGAGGAAATTGTTGAGACTTAAGTGAGCTGAGAGCCTTGCGATACTAATTTTGACCAATTTCAAAGAGATTTTGATAGTTGGAGAGAGTAGAGAGAATTTGAGAAGATTTTGTGAGGGAATTAGAGAGGTTTAGAAAGTATTTATAGGATTTGGGAGAAAATGCAAAAAATATAGAGAACACCCCAATAGAACTTATAGCTGGTGGGGGTTTTTGCAAAAAAATTTGCAGAACACATCTTGATGGCAATTTTGGCCAATAGGGGGGTTTTGTTGAAAAATTGCAAACCCTCCGATAGCTATAATAGATGTTGGGAAGAGTCAGGCGTAAAATGAGTCGACCATGCTTGTGCTTGGTCTCGAGTTTGCCCTTGGCACGTGCGTGCCTATGTCGAGTGGGCCTGCCGCCCAGATCTATGGGCCCTCGCTTGGCCCATTGGCCTTTGGCACTAGGGCCACTCCAGAGTTGCTTTCAAGCGTGTCATGCACAACATGTACCTAATAACGGGACTAGTCAGATGTGCCAGCGGACCACCCAAGCCACTTGCCACCTATATCTAAGAAGGATCCTAGCCTCTAGGATTTCTAGCAAATTCATTTTATATATTTCGAATATATAGGGAATGAAGTACGTAATATATCTCTATATAGAGTTTCATATGGAGATACCCTTAAATCTAAACATAATCTGTGTATATGAAAAATTCGAACGTTAGTTATGATATTCATGCTCTAAATAGATAATGTATAGAAATTCATGTAAAATAGGTACTTTCTCATCATTGATCAAGAGACTATATTTGTTCTATTATTGAAAAACTATTCCCTTTCTACCTATCTAATATACAGTCAAAATATATTAAAAATATATAATATTTTGTACACGATTATTTTGTATATAGAGATTACAGCTACCTATTCAGACCATCCACATGAACCCTCCATACTGAAATTTATGGGTGTCTCAATCAGGCAATTCGTATAGAGACATATTAAGTACAGACACACACGTAAGAATTTGGAAGTTGTAGTTCATTTTTACTATATCAATTTTTTTTAAAATTTTCTTTTGGATTATGATTTTGACCCCCTAGGGTTTCCTCATACCCAATTATTGGGTACTTAGCTTTGATTTGGTTTTCCATTAAATAGATACTAATTCAATGATTTTTGGTGAATAAAGCATCATAAAATAGTAGAGATAACGAGTTTCAAAAACTCATGCAACTTGATTCAGAAAAATCTAAGAAAATAGAGATAATGATTTAAGGAAAATAATTTGATTACTATTTTTTTTTGCCATTAACTCATTTAGCTTATCTGAGATAGTAACTCTTATATAATAATCATAACACACACACATTATGTGTATGTGTCTGTGTTTGTGTATGGGATTACTATATATGAGTCACCAGCTCAAGTAAATTATATCAGTCGGCAACGAAAAACATATGATCATATATTTTTTTCTTTAAATTCTTTTTAGGAACATGATCTCTAGCTGCTTAACTTTTTTAGAATTAAATTTCATGGGTTTCGAACTTTATTTGACCTTTTAATCAAGTCGATATAAAATGTTGTATTCACCAAAGTCATTAATTTTGTACCCACTTGATGGAAAACAAAATCAAACTAAAACTCAAAATAATGGGTATGAGTGAACTCTCGGGGCTCGAGTTCACAATACGAATAGAAAATTTTCAAAAAAGTTATTAGAGAGAGTGGAAATGGATTGCAACTCAAGTAACTTAAGGAGGCGGTGGAATAAGCTGTCAACTCATATACAGTAATCCATATATATATACATGTGTGTGTGTGTGTGTGTGTGTGTGTGTGAGTGTGTGTGTGTATGGAAATGTGGAATAAGTTGAAAACTCATGCAAATTAGTTGGGCTATAGTCCTTTTCTACTATATCTAATTAACTTTTTTTAAAAAAATTCATTTTATAATGATCTCAATCCTCTAGAATTTATTAATACCCAAGGATTTTGGTTTTGATTTGGTATTATATTAAATAAATACAAAATTAACAGTTTTCGATAAATACAACATCTTCTATTTATTTGATGAAAGAGTAAATAAATTTCAAAACTCATAAAATTTGATCATGAAGAAGCTAAAAAAGTAGCGATAATGATTTCAAAAAATAAAAAATAATAAAATATTATTATTTTTTTGTCATTAGCTCTTGTAACTTACATGAGCTGGTGACACATACACACATATATGGGAAGGAAGCACTGTATCCAAGTATCTTCACAAGGAGATGTATATTAATGCGCACCTAAATCTCAACATAGATAGTGTATATAGATGATCTGAGCCATTAATTATGATATTCATACTCTAAACTGGTGGTGCATAAAAAGCTATCGGATTTAGACACTATTTGTCATCAAATAAGAAGTCCTATTTGTTCTATTTGTGAAAAGCCGTCATTCTGTACCTATGAGATATATGGTCAAAATTAATTCAAAAATGCATGATTTTTCATACACACTATTTTAATATATGGAGAGCCAACACCAGTAGTTGTGATCTCCAATCTCTAAATAGGTGGCGTTTAAAAAATATGTAATTTAGATATTTTATTCATCATTGATCGAGAGTTCTTGTCTAGTTTATTGTTTAGAGCTGTTCAATTTGTACATATCAAATGTATGGTAAAAATATTTCGAAAATGCATGATTTTTCACACACTAATATTTTAGAGCATGAAATTCAGACCTAACTATTTAGATTGTCCATATATGTCGTACATGTTAACATTTATATGTATTTTAATAAATAACTCTATATGGAGTCTTCTTTAATACACTTTTATATATAATGGAAATGAGCATTGCTTCACTTAAGTTACCTGAGATATGGTCCTTTTTCACTATCTCTAATATTTTAATTTTCAAAATTTTCTTTCATATTATGATCTTGACCATTTAGGATTCACTCAAAACCAATATATTGGGTTTTAGTTTTCATTTGGTCTTTTATTAGGTAAACATAAAATTAATGATTTTAGAGGTAAACATAAAATTAATGATTTTAGAAGAATACAATTTTTGTATCTTGATGAATGGTAAATAAACTTCAAAACCTATAGAATTTGAAAGTAAAGATGCTAATGAGGTTGAGACCATGATCTTAAAAATATTTTAAAAAATAATAAAATCATTATTTTTTCGCTCTGACTAAGATAACATACTGAAGCTGGCAGTTCATGTACAATAATCATGTGTGTGTGAGCGCGCGCATGTGAATAATAGAAATGAGTTACTGCCTCATGTACGTTACCTAAATTATAGCCCATTTTCGCTATCTTTAATATATATTTTTTAAAATTTTCTTTTGAATTATAATCTTGAATTTCTAGGTTCCCTCATACCTAATTTCTTGGATTTTAATTTTAATTTTATCTTCCATCAATCAGATACAAAATTAAGAGTGTTCGGTAAATACAATATCTTCTATCCACTTGATAAAAGAGCAAATAAACTTCAAAATATATGGAATTTGATTGTAAAAAAATAATAAGATAGAGATCATGATTCTAAAAAGTTAGGAAAAAATAATGGGATTATTATTTTTTTCACACCTGAGCTGGCGGATCACATAAAATATTCTCATATATATATATATGAGAATAATGAAAATGAGTTGTCTAACATAAGTCACCTGAGCTGTGGGTCCATTTCTATTATCCCAAAGAATTGTTTAGAAAATTTTCTTTTGGATTATAATCTCTACCCTATAGGGTTAACTCATAACCAATTCTTTGGGTTTTAATTTTGATTGGTCTTCCATCAAGTAGATATAAAAATTAAAAATTTTTGGTAAATACAACATTTTGTGTCCATCCAATGAAAGTATAAATAAACTTTAAAACCCATGTAATTTGATCCTAAAAAAAGTTAAGAAAGTGGAGATCTTGACTCTAAAAGAAGTTTAGAAAAAAAATAATAATAGAATCAATACATTTCCCTACTTATTCACGTAACATACCTGAGTTGGTGGCTAATATATAATAATTAATATATAGGATTACTGTAGGTGAGCCGCTAGCTCAGGAAAAATTACGTGAGCTAGCGGCAAAACTATAGTGATCTAATGATTTTTCCTTATTTTTTTAACAATTACAATCTCTATCTCTTTAACTTCTTTTAGATTAAATTTCATAAATTTTGGAGTTCATTTTCTATTTTATCAAGTGCATACAAAATGTCTTATTTATTGAAAATCGT